>JAIUJO010000448.1:227500-230799 GCA_023846275.1 Vanilla planifolia
AACAAGAACAAGAACAAGAACAAGAAGTAAAAGAAGAAGAAAAAGAAGCATAGATGATAAAGTGGAAGAAGAAGAAGTAGAAGAAAAAGAAGAAGAAGAAAGAAAACAAGAAGCAGTAGAAGAAAAGGAAGAAGAAGAAGAAGAAGAAGTTGAAGTAAAAGTTGAAGAAGAAGAAAGTGAAGAAGAAGAAAAAGAAGAAAAAAAAAATTAGAGAAGAAGAAGTAGAACAAGAAGAAGAATAAGAAGAGAAAAAAAAATAAGAAGAAGAAGAACAACAACATTAACAAAAAGAAAAAGAAGAACAAAGACAAGAAAATAAGAAGAAGCAGAAGATGGCGAAGAAGTGGAAGAAGAAGAAGAAGAAGAAGGGGAATAAGGAGAAGTACAAGAAGAAGAAGAAGAAGAAGGAGAAGTAGAAGAAGAAAAAGAAGAAGAAGAAGAATAAGAAAGAAAAGAAGAAGTGCAAGGAGAAAAAGAAGAAGAAGGAGAAGGAGAACGAGGAGGAGGAGAAGGAGGAGAAGAAGAAGGAGAAGAAGTAGAAGAAGAAGACGAAGAAGAAGAAGAAGAAGAACAAGAGGAAGAAAAATAAGAAGAAGAAGAAGAAGATAAAGAAGAAGAAGAAGAAGAAGAAAGAGAAGAAGAAGAAGAAAAGAAAAAGAAGAGGAGAAAAAGCAGAGGAAGAAGAACAAGAAGAAGAAGATGTAGAAACAGAAAGACAAAATTTGAGAAGAATAAGAAGAAGAAGAAGAAGAAGAAGAAGAGGAAGAAGAAGAAGGAAAAAAAGAAGAAGAAAAAGAAGAAAAAGATGAAAAAAAAAGAAGAAGAGCAAAAAGAAGAAGGAGAAGAAGAATAGGAGAAGAAGTAGAAGAGGAAGAGGAAGAAGAAAAAGAAGAAGAAGAAGAAGAAGAAGAAGAAGAAGTTAAAGAAGAAGAAAAGAAAAAGTAGAAGAAGTAGATGGAGAAAAAGAAAAGAAAGAAGAAGAAGAGGAAGATGAAAATGAAGTAGTAATAGCAATAGTAAAAGAAGAACAAGAAGTTGATGATGATGTTGATGATGAGGAAGAAGAAGAAGAAGATGAAGAAATTCAAGAAGAAGAAGAAGGAGAAGGAGAAGAAGAAATAGAAAATGAAGAAGAAGAAGAAGAGGTAGAACAAGAAGTCGAAGACGAAAAAGAAAAAGAGGAAGAAGAAGAAGAAGATGATGATGATGACAAATAAGAAGAAAATGAAGAGGAAGAAGAAGGAAAAAGAAGCAGAAGAAGAAGTATAAGAATGAATAGAAGAAGGGCAAGGAGAAGAAGAAGAATAAGAAAAAAAAGAAGAATAAGATGACAAGGAAAAATAAGAATAAGATGACAATGAAAAGAAGAAGAAGTTTAACTAGAGGATAAGGAAAAAGGGGGATGATGGAGAAGCAAAAGAAGAAGAAGAAGAAGAAGAAGAAGAAGAAAAAGAAGAAAATGAAAAAGATAAGAAGAAGAAGAGGAAGAAGAGGAAGAAGAAGAATAACAAAAAACAAAAAGAAGAGGAAAAAGAAGAAGAAAAAGAAGTAGAAGAAGAAGATGAAGAAGAAGAAGGAGATGAGGAGAGAAAAGGGAAAAGTAGAAGAAGAAGAAGAGGAAGATGAAGAATAAGATGAAGAAAAAGTAGAAGAGGAAAACAAAGTAGAAGGACAAGGAGGACGAGAAGAAGAAGAAGAAGAAGAAGAAAAATAAAAACAAGGAAAAAGAAGAGGAAGATGGTGCTGAAGAAGAAGACCAAAAAAAGAAGAAGTTGAAGTAGAAGAAGAAGAAAAAGGAGAAGAAGAAGATGAAGAAGAAGAAGAGAAAGAAGGTGAAGGAAAGTGGAAGAAGAAGAAGAGGAGGAAAAAAAGAAAGAAGGACAAGGAAAAGAAGTGGGTTAAGAAGAAGAAGAAGATAAGAAGAAGAAGAAGATGATGATGATGAAGTAGAGGAAGAATATGAGAAGAAGAAGACAAAGAAGAAGAAGAAGAAAAAGAAAAGAAGTAAAAGAGGAAGAAGGAGAAGTACAAGAAGAAGAACAAGAAGAAGAAGAAGAGGAAGAAGAAGGAGATGGACAAGAAGAAGAAGAGAAGTAGAAGAAAGAGAATTAGAAGAATAAGGAGAAGAAGAACAACAAGAAGAAAAACAAAAAGAAGAACAAAAAGAAGAAGGAGAAGTAGTAGAAGAATAAGAAGAAGAAGAAGGAGAAGTAGATGAAGTAGTAGAAGAAGAAGAAGATGGTGATGATGATGATGATTATGTAGAAGAAGAATAAGAAAAAGTGGAAAGAGAAGAAGAAGAAGAAGAAGAAGAAAGAGAAGTAAAAGAAGAAGAAGAAGAAGAGGAACAAGATGAAGAACAAGAAGAAGAAGTAAAACTAGTAGAAGATGAATAAGAAGAAGAAGATGCAGAAGAAGAAGAAAAGGAACTAGAAGAAGTGAAAAAAGGAGAATGAAAAGAAAATGGAGCTGAAGAAGAAGAAGAAAAGAAAAGGATGACAAGAAGGAGAAGAAGAAGAAGAAGAAAAAGAAGAAGAAGAAGGTGAAGAAGAAGAAGAAGATAAAGAAGAAGAATAAGAAGAAGAAGAATAGAAGAAGAATAGGAAGAAGAAGAAGAAGAAGAAGAAGAAGAAGAAGTAGAAAGAGAAGAAGAAGAACAAAAAGAAGAAGAATATGGAGAAGAAGATGAAGGGGAAGATATAGAAGAAGAAGATGAAGAAGAAGAAGAAGAAGAAGAAGAAGTTGATGGAGAAGAGAAGAAGAAGAACAAGCACAAGAAGAAGGAGAAGTAAAAGAAGAAGAAGAAGAATAATAAGATTATAAAGTGGAAGAAGAAGAAGAAGTAGAATAAAAAGAAGAAGAAGAAAGAAAAGAAGAAGCAGTAGAAGAAGAGGAAGAAGAACAAGAAGAGAAGAAGAAGTACAAGTAAAAGTTGAAGAAGAAAAAAGTGAAGAAGAAGAAAAAGAAGAAGAAGAAATTGGAGAAGTAGTAGAAGAACAAAAATAAGGAGAAGAAGAACAGCAACTTTAACAAGAACAATAAGAAAGAAGAAAAAGAAGAACAAGGAGAAGAAAAAGAAGAAGCAGAAGATGGCAAAGAAGAAGAAGAAGAAGAAGAAGATAATGATTATGATGAGGATAATGAATAAGAATAGGAAGAAGAAGAAGAAGGAGAAGAAAAGAAGAAGAAGAAGAAGAAGAAGAAGGGGAAGAAGGAGAAGTACAAGAAGAAGAAGGAAAGTAGAAGAAGAACAAGAATAAGAAAGAGGAAGAAGAAGTAGTAGAGGAGGGGGGGGTGAC